>JAVJIF010006096.1:0-45229 GCA_038442645.1 Agave tequilana | reverse complement strand
ACCAGATCAAGATGTATCCTGATGACGAGAAGCATACTTCTTTCCGAACGCCATTGGGGGTATACTGCTACACTGTAATGCCCTTCGGACTGAAGAACGCGGAGCAACCTACCAGCGGGCGATGAGAATGATCTTCCGCGACCATCTCCGAAAGACGGTGGAATGCTATGTTGACGACATTGCCGTCAAAAGCCCGCAGCAAAGATGAACATCTTCGCGATCTGAGAACGATGTTCGACATAATGCGGGCTCATCAGCTGAAAATGAACCCGACAAAATCCTTCTGGGAGTGTCTAGTGGAAGTTCCTTTGGGTTTATTGTCACATCAAAAGGAATTCATCTTGACCCAGACAAAATCAAAGCAATCCAGGACATGCATCCACCAAGGAATCTCAGAGAGCTCCGAGGCTTGCAAGGCAGATTAGCCTACATCAGAGATTCATAGCAAATCTTTCGGGCCGCTGCCAACCGTTCCCCGTCTCATGAAAAAAGGGGTACTGCCTTCATATGGGACCAAGCTTGTCAAGAAGCTTATGAAGACATTAAGAGGTATCTCACAAAAAACCGCCGGTCTTAGTGGCCCTACATCAGGAAACCATTCTTGCTTTATGTAAAACTCTGACTATTCCCTCGGCGGCCCTCCTCGCTCAGAAGGACGACAATGGCCATGAGCAGGCCATTTATTATCTGAGCAGGACTCTCATAGGAGCGGAATCTCGCTACAATCCTATTGAGAAAGAGTGTTTAGCTCTCGTCTTCGCTGTCCAGAAGACAGACATTATTTAGTTGGCCAAACCATACATGTCATCTCCAGGGTGAACCCTTTACGTCTTCTCATGACGAAGCCAGGGCGCTGAATTCAGGTTGGCTAAATGGGCACTCTGTTGTCTCAATACGACATGACCTTTAATCCTCAGAAAGCGGTTTAAAGGCAAGCCCTTGCGGAATTCTTGGCTGCTCATCCAGTTCCGGAGCATTCAAACTTCACGAAGACATCCCTGATGAAGTCTTCGAGTCTAATGCAACCTCAGCAGAGGAAGTGTGGCATGTTCTTCGACGGAGCATCGCGGATGGGCCCCAAAGGAAAGATTATTGCCGGAGTGGGGGTTGTGTTCATCTCCCCACAGGATCATATCCTTCCAGAGCATTCTCCTTGACAGAATCATGCTCTAATAATGTAGCGGAATACAATGCTCTGCTCATCGGTCTCCAGCTCGCCCAGGGAATGGGGTACGCTACCTCGAAGCTTACGGTGATTCAAAGCTGGTCATCAGTCAAGTAAAGGCGAATATGAAGTCCGCCATGAGGACTTGGTGGGCCCTATTATCATACAGCCATCGAATTGGCTAGCTTATTTGAAGGCTTCTACATCGGCATGTGTCCCGATCTCAAAATACCAAGGCGGATGCCCTCGCTGCATTAGCAACGCGCTGGCCTACCGCCGACACCGAGTATCACCTCCACAGTCGCAACCCGGCATCTCGTATGCTCCAAGCATATGCTAAGGATCCAAGAGGTCCATAATATCTCCGCGGATCTTGAGCCGAGGGATTGGCGCTTCCCTCTCATTGACTACGCTCTGCACGATCCGCTTCCAGACGATCCCAAGAAGCGGCGTCCACAAACGAAGGTCGCTCCGTTTCTACTATGATCCCACTTTGAGACACTCTACCGTCGTTCATATGACGGTTTCCTCCTCCGTTGTCTCTCTCTCATTCAGAGGCACAGGAAGTGCTTAAAGAAGCACATGATGGCATTTGCGGAGCTCACCAGCCGGGTCCAAAGCTTAAAGACAGGCTGCCAGACTTGGGTACTACTGGCCGACCATGATGGCCGATGCCACCCAATATGCACGAAGGTGTAAGGCGTGCCAGGTCCATGCAGACTTCATACACCAACCTTCGGAGTTCCTTCCACCCTACTGTTGCTTCATGGCCATTGAAGCATGGGGAATCGATGTCGTAGGGCCATCAGTCCCTCTTCGGCAAGAGGTCACCGGTTTATCCTGGCAATAACCGATTACTTCTCAAAATGGGCAGAAGCACACCGTTGGCTGAAGTAAAACCTCCAATCTGATTAGCTTCATCAAACACCATGTCATCCATCGATTCGGTGTACCCAGACGGATCATCCATGACAATGGTCCCCAATTCGTAAGCCAAGGGTTCTATCGGTTCTGCGATAAATACTGAATTCAGATGTTGGCTTCAACCGCTACAATCCTGCCGCCAACGGCTTGGCAGAGGCATTTAACAAGACGATCATCAAGCTGCTCAAGAAGTTCGTCTCCTCGAATAGCGAGATTGGGACGAAAAGCTCGGTGAATGCCTTTGGTCCTACCGGACTACGGTTAAGACACGACAGGCAATACGCCTTTTTCCCTGGTATATGGGTGCGAAAGCAGTTATCCCATTGGAAATCTAGGTGCCATCATTGCGGGTAGCCTTGACTACTAAATGACATCTACAAAAGACAAGTATCACCTATTTTGAAGCTTGGTGGTTCTCAACCAGTTATGTCATTGCGACCTCTGAACTGGCAGATAGCCAAGTCTCATCTACCATTGAGCTAGTGGCGTCTCAATTGGTTATGTCATTGCGACCTTTGAACCAGCAGACATCTAAGTCTCAATCTGAGCCCTGTTGACATTTACAAAAGACAGGTCTCGATACTTGTTGACATCTACAAAAGACAAGTATCACCTATTTTGAAGCTTGGTGGCTTCTCAACCAGTTTATGTCATTGCGACCTCTGAACTGGCAGATAGCCAAGTCTCATCTACCATTGAGCTTAGTGGCGTCTCAATTGGTTACGTCATTGCGACCTCTGAACCAGCAGACAGCTAAGTTCAATCTCGATGCTTGCTGACATTTACAAAAGGCAGTAGTACTCCCTTTTAGCCCAGCAAAGGGCTGACCTCGAGACTGGCGACGTCCCATTCGGTTATGTCATTGCGACCTCTGAACCAACAGACAGCCATGCCTCATTATCCAAACAAACAAAGACGACAAAAGAAAGAATTTTTATTAAATTCCAAAAGGATGGGATACATGGAGGAGCCTATAGGCGTACATGATAAGATCGGATCCGATCTCCGAGCGAAGCCAGCCTCGTCCTCCTGTCATCAGCAGCCTAGGCCAGCGCCTGTGATCTCAGCTCAGCCTCATTGAAATCCACCGCTTGAGCCAGACGAGCTTCAACCTCCGCCAAAGTCGCCCTCTGTGACGACTTCTGCCGCGCCAGTTCCTCACTCCGAGCCCTGAGCTGCTCAAGCCGCGCAGACTCTTCATGACGCATCTGTGTAGCGTGGATAAGAGGAGATTTGCCTTCCGGATCATCTCTTCGGCCTCTTAACCTTATCTTCGGCATCAAGAAGAGCACTGGTGGAAGCATCAATTGCACTCCCAACCTCTGCTTGCTCTGTCTCCAAGGACTTCAAGTCAGAGGAGATAGCTCAGCAGCCTCTTGAGCGGCAAGCTGAGCCTCGCGCCTTTGGGCAACAAGACGTGTGAGCCGTTCATCAGCCAGAGACGCTGCGTCTGAACGATGGATATGGCGCCATTCCTCCAGTCCTCTCAAGGTCATCTACCAGGAGCTCTAGAGCAGCAGCTTGATGGTACCCCTCAAAGTCCCGGATACACTCAATGCCACGGGAGAGGACCATCTTCAGCTTCGAGAATGGCACAGGCGAGCCCTTCAAGACTAGACCGATAGTCTGCTCCAAACTGTATAGAAGCTGTCGACCAGATTACCGATGAAGTCATTCTCAGCTTCATCAACCCTTGAGACAACTCGGAGCAATCTACCAACCCAGTCGACACCGCGCAGAAGAAGAAGCGGGAACATCGACAGCAGCAGGGCAAGCCAAAGGTGACCTCGGCGGAGTCCTCAGCGACACCAGCACGCCAGCCACGCGGAGGTAGGACTGGCAAAACCACTCCTGAGCAGCAGGCTCGACAATCAAAGTCGGGGAACTAGGGTCCACGATCACCCTCAGCCCCGCACTGGGCAAAATTGCCGGCACCTCGCTCGCTGATGTGATTGGGAGTGAGGATACCTCCGGGACTGCCGCCCCTTCAGCCTCTCGCCTTTCAGCTGACGTGGGCTGATAAGAAGGCAAGTCGCCATACAACACGTCCAACGTGGCAACATCCGCCGTGGACGAAGCACTCAACCCACCCTCTGACCTTCCAGGGAAGTCTCCGGCTCCTTCAAAGCCGACGCATCTTGAGGCCGAACACCTGCAACAAAGCCATGGTCAGAAAGCAGATGCAGTAAACAAGAGGAGATCAAAAGGTCGTCATTTTACCAAAGGCTGATGTTACTTCGTCAGCCTCATCAGTCTAGGGTTCCATCGCGAAGTTCTTGCCAGAATCAACGCGATAACCGGCCTGCTCGCCGATTCCTCCGCAGACCACCCGATAGAGCCAGATGCCATAGGACTTCCTTTAGAAGTCCCGGCACCCGAGAGGCCAATGTCGACCGCATCACCTCCAGACTCCTCCGAGCGAGCAAAGGAACCAGCTGCAGTTCCATAAGCGAATAGAGGATCATACTGGTCCCCTTGCTCCCCATGCTCCTCAGCTCCTGCAACAACAAGGCAGACGGTGAGTCATCTAGAACACATCAAAGGCGCATCATGCAATCTTACCAGTTGTCGGTTCAGCAACCGACGGCTCAACCTCTAATGGAGCAGCAGGATGACGCGCCGCAGAGGGCTCACCCTCTACCACGATGGTAGGAGTCTGGCGACGTGGCCTCTTCGCCGACGACTTCCTACGGGATCCACTCCCACGCTTCCTTTTGAAGTGGACATCAGAGTCCTCTTCTTCCACTTCTTCCACATGTTGTGAGGGAGCTGTCCCCACTACACCAGACCGGCTTCACGAGTATCAGCTTCATGGGCATCAGCCCTCGTCCCTACCTCAAAGCGAGGGCTCCCTGCATCAGAAGCCTCGCTATCATCCACAGCGATGAACTCCTCTATGCCAGGAACACGGACTCGTTTGCCCTCCATCTTATCAGAAGCTTCTGCCTCATTCGATGAGAAATTAACTTCACACCCGAACGGTTGGCATTAAACCCAGCAGGTGTAGAGTTCGAAGCTGCATACCATTGCAGAAACACAGGGTCGTCCAAAGGCCGGATCCCTCAGCGGCGTGCGTAGCCACGCTCCAGTGTCATCCGCGGTAAAGAACCGCCAAGCACGAGCCCCATCAATGAGGCTCCCCATGAAAGCCAGGTCCGGATTGGGGTTGCCCACATACAACTGGTCATACCCAAATTGGCGGGCAAACCGGCTCGGGACGTAGGGCTCCAGGTAGCAGGTATCCCCACTCCTGTACAGTAAATGCGAGGGCCGATACAGACCAGCCACTCGAAAACACCCCCGACTCATGGGAGACCGACCTGACTCCACATCGGAATTCCTCGTTGTATCCTGCACCCCGCAGGCGAGGAAAACAACAGAACAGGCTATAAGCGTCATAACGATGCACTAACTTACGGGCCTCAGCCACATAAGTTTTCTGCCACGAACGGCCTTCAAAGCGACGGAGAAGCGCCGTTTGAACACCCTGCGGAGGGTCTTCCCCAGCTCCAATCAAACTGGGGCAGTGCAAGGTGAACCACGCCATCAAGTAGGTGTACGGTAAACCTACCCTAGGATTGGGTCCGTCACAAGGCAGGACGGCACCCTTCCCTCGCCTTGACGCCATTGGCCTGCAGAAAGCCTCCGTCAGTGCAGAAGACCCCTCTGAATACAACACACATGGCCGGGAGAAGACCCAGACGGTGGCCATAGACCAAGCGGACGGCAGGCAGCAGCACATTCGGGTGGACGATGTCACCCGAAGAAGAAGGCACGACACACTTCTTTAACCAGATGGTTAAGAAGCCGGCCAGCAACGCCTTGCGAGACATAGGCCGACGGGCCTGATGGTGAAAGCTCCGAAGAACATCACCCTTCCCGAAAGGACCATCATCTTCTGCCACGACGATGTCCTTTTCAGCATGCACCTCCATCCTTGCCAAGATGTCTTCTTCAGCAACTCCGCAATGAGCTGCCTCAGGCGCACTAGTCATATCCGGGAACAAGTAGTTCCCCCAGCTCTTCAAGCTCTTCGAGCTACCCTTGCCACCTCCGTGGATGCTGGAACAGATATGCAAGTGGCACATCAACTCCCGATATGTCTCGAGCAGAGCAGGCTCCTGCTTCTCCAGAATAGCCAACTCCGCCTCACAGGGAAAGTACTCTTCGTATGGAAGAGACCCGAAGGGCAAAGCAGAGATCTCCCGCATCTCGTGCAGGGCCATGCCCAACTCACCAACCGGGGTGAAGAAAGTCCCCGAGGCCGGGCAGTACAACTCAAGGATGGCGTAGAAGCACGCCACCTTCATCTCAATGCCGTAGCAGGTCGCCCTGACGGCCTCATGGAGGTTTAACCTCTCTAAGACTCCCTCAAAATGAGTGAGGATATAGTTGGTCAACTCCGCCCACCACGACCTAGGAGGGTGGACCCAACCGGGAGTCCTGAAATCGGTGGCGGGGTAGTTCCCGTCAACTTCGCAGAACTGAGTGCCAAAGGTCGGCGCCGCAGCTGGGTTCTCTCCTACTGGAAGGTCCCGCGATACCTTCCCAGGGTAAAGCCCCATTATGCTACGAGGATGGCCCGCCCTCGAATAGCCGGACTGGAATGTCAACCTCCCGACACTCACAGACTCGACATTTAGGCTCACGCCCCACGCCATCTCCGAGCCTGAGTCACGCTCGCGAAGGAAGACAAAGCAAAATGCCGCTTAGTGGACGGGAGATAGAATCTCTCGCCGTCCAACTGGAAGATCCACTGGCCTTCACCGGCCTGCAGCTGGCGATCGGGATCAGGTGCAGCATCCCCGAACATGAAGTCAGGCTTTCTGTAAGCCTGACGGTCGATATCTTCAAGCGGAGCCGTAGTCAAGATGCTCCGCATGGCCTGCGGACGACCGTCCTGGATGAGCGTATCCCGTACAAGGGAGCTCAGCTCGCTGAACAATGAAGCCTGCCCATAGAACTGCAAGCTGATGTTTCCGCCTGCTCGACTGGTTAGACCGAAAAGATGTTCTGGAGGCGGAGGCGTAATGTACTGCAAAAACAGAAATGAACTATGATTAGTTCACCAATCAAGTGGATGCGAAAACATAAAAATTCGCTAAGGCATAGCCTCGCCCAGCAAGCAGGGCCTGCAAGGCGATAGCTTTGAAAAAGCTTCGCTTCATGTATAAGACTGCATCTTTGCAGAAAATATCCAAAGCGCCGACTTCGCTTAAAACAGGAAGTGGCATAGCCCTAAGGGCTGACGTCATCAAAAGGACATCATGGTCAACGGTCGTCCTTCGTGGCCACGACTGAAGGAACACGACCCATATCTGTTCCTCAACAGGATGGAGATTGCCCGAGCAATGGCTTCCTACGGAAGCCTAAAAGAAGAATGTTCAGTTCTTACTTCCCTGGTGCAAGGAAAGTAGGGAAGTTAAGGGAAACGAGTTCCCTGATGAGGACAGATCAATTTGATCGTCCTAATGGCCAGATACCGACTCCAAAGGAGGAAGACCACCATCTCTAATCTGGGAGAAAAATTCCTTACCAGTGACTGGTCGCTCGATGACCGAAGGAGGAAGGCCCTCCGCCGCAGAAGTCGCCACTTCTTTTCCCGCTCGTCTTTTGGGCGCCATTGAAGAGCTGCTAGAGTCCTCAAAGATCTCTGAATGAAAGGGAAGAAGAAGAGGAAGAGATAGAAAGTTCTCTGAAAAAAGAGAGACCTTTCCATATTCAGCCCGATCGGGCTTTTATAGGCCAATCAGCGCCTGAAATGAGGCCTCGAAAAAGGCCCATGCCGCCGTTTTGATTAATTCGAAACAGCGCCCGAAGCGCCTTCCCGAGAAGCGCCGGTTCAACTCTACTAAGAGTTAACTCTACTGGTGCAAAAGTGCGGACTTCGCACAATCCTTTAAAGGCTTCGCCGAGAGGCTTACCTTAGCCCTCTAAAAAGGTGCTATGTCCTTAGCTCCGCACACAGTCCAGCCAGCAATGGCCGAACTCCCAATGAAAGTAAGCAAAAATCAGATGATCAGACGATGAACTTTCATTGATTCAAAAGCAAGGGTACATTTGATATTACATTGAAGCTGTGTTTCATATAACACACCAAGTTGCCTAACAAGGTCATTTGCATAAAAGGCATACAAGCGGTTTTATCTGCTCCCAGGCCAGACCAACGGGACAGGAAGGGCCCTCCTCCTGCATAAGGCTGTAATTAGTGGTGCCACAAGGACACGGTTATTTTTCTCCACAAAATGGCAGATCTTGCCAGGCCATTTTTGTTGAAGCCTGGCAATAAAAACCTATCGCCGCCAACACGATAGATCACGTATAATGGGAATTGGCAGTGGTACCAGTGATCTAACAGGCGCGATATCCGCTTTCCTGAAGTGGATCATCCCAAAAGCCACCAAAGTTGAAAGTCGGCAATGATGCCGGCGATCCCACAGGCGACGCCCATTATCTTGAAGCGGATCCTCTCCGATAAAGGCGGCGGCCAGCCTCACCTCAGAACGAATCATCTCGGATAAGAGGCTGCCAACAGCCCTGGGACGCGCATTCGCTGCCCCGAATTGTTCCTCCTGCTTAAAAGTAAAGCTTCAACCGGGGAAGCATAAGGCATTTCATGGTTTCTTCCATCAAGTTACCAGACTGGCAAGCATAGCTCACTGCAAGGCAAATTGGAGCAAGTTAGCAGTCAAGCACAGAAAGAGCTGCAAAGATATTAAGTCAGATTGGGCGGCAAAAGCAATCCGACTTCAGCAGTGGACAAGCTCCGCCTGCACAGCAACCATGGGCTGGCTCAGCAAACGCCAAGTCCTAGCTTCACCTATACGGCAAAGTCATACTGATCTTATGAGAACAGTCTCAACATTCACCGATATGGCAAGACTGGCTCAACTATTGAAGAGGCCAAGTCCCAAGTCCTGCCTACGCAGCGGACTAAACAAGCAATGGTCTCTCTGATCAAATCAAGATGATGGCTTCGCAGAAAGCCATGATGAGATCCTTCTCTGCAGCAGCCAATTGCAAGATGAAGATCGAGGGAAGTTAATCCTAAAGCAGCTGTCAAAGCTAAACTAAGGGAGATGAATTCCCTAAAAAGCGATGAAGTCTTTGAATGATCAAGACTTACTGGTCCTTGGCCGGTTAGACAACCAGAGTGGGCTTTCCACTAATTCAGAGATCTGAGTATCTCTCTCAACCAAGAGAAGAGAAGAAGAAAGGCAAAACATTTCTCTTCAGAGGACCTCAAGTGTCCTATTTATAGGCCCCATGGCCTGAGCACTCCCACCTCAAGCGTGGAAACACGAGCGCATTTAAGGCATTTACTGCGCCTTAAGAACAGGGACGGTTTCCCTTGGAACCGTGCGAAGGGAGAAACGTCTCCCTCATAAAAGGCACTTATGGCGCTTTGAAGAAAGGGAATATCCTCCCTTGGAAACGTGCAAATCGGAGAACATCTCTCTCATCAGTGCGAAAAGAAGGAATGATCCTCCTCGTAACCGCCCCACGGCAGTTGGCTTTGAAAAGGCAACAGGAGTTCCAAAGCGAACTTATTTCTTGGAAGCCCAGATGCGGAGCTACCCCGACGTGAAGCTACTCGCGAACCAGTACAATTCTTCGGCGAATTCATTCCAAAGCAGGATTGAAGGCAAAGCTGAACTCAACCATCATGGCGACGTTCATACTCCACATACTATCACAGCAGTTCAAAGTGTTTCGGAGTCTGAGCTATTGCAGACTCTCGAAAACTTTGAAGGGGGTCTTGTTGACACTTAAAAAAGACAAGATTCTCATTGGTCCGAACGATGTCTAAACTTGTTGATATTTACAAAAGACAAGGGACAGACAAGCTGAAGACCAGTTTCCACCCACCTCCAAGGGACAAGGAAGCAGCTCGGACCCCACTGATCCAGCAAGCAGAACAGTGAACCCGGATTGTTTCTAAATAGACCTCAGCAGGTCTAAAATGCTAGTATTTAGCATACATTAGCCCAAGGAGATAGCCTCGTTTGAGGCTAGCATCATCCAGAGCATCGCCAGGAAGCTAATTGACAGCTTCGCCGAAAAGCCTCTTTTCGGACTTCGCCAAGAGTTGCCTCTAGCTCCGCTATGAGCTTCAAAGCGGGCAGCTCCGTTATTGGTCTACTATGGTCAACCTTTGACCAATCAAATCTCCTGATGAGATCGGATCCAATCTGATCAAATCCAATTAGGATTCAAATATGGCAGGTGATTGCCGCTATCTCTGGACTCTCTTGAAACGAGTAAGAGGATCAAGGAGAATCTCCCAACAATATGGAAAGGATCAAAACAGATCAACCGACCTGCCAATTCTAGCTCCGCAGAAGCTATCCTAGCCTCGCAGCAAGGCTACTTTCCAGATTCAAACAGATTAGGTTCAATCTGTTTCCATATCTTCAAGGGGACGATTATACCCTTGCTCTCCCTATAAATAGCCCGACAGGGGCACAAGGGAGGAGGATCGGAGGAGATCAAGGAGGATCATCGATTGATCATCAGTGAGATTGGCGTCTTCTCAAAGATCGGGCTTCTTCATAAGCACCGTGCGCTCTCGAATTCAGAGACCTTTTAGAGAATTGCTTTCTCTATCCAGGGTGTTGGTACCCTATCATCGTCCTTCTTCTCAAGGAATCTCCGGAACCAGGCGAGAAGGAATTCCTAATGAAGGCGATTTTGAGAAGTAGCAAGAGGGTTCTACCAACCTTCTATTCTCTGATTCCCCGAACCAGGCGAGAAGGGAATCTCATCGCTCGCATCGTCAAAGGGACAAAGTGGTCGCGCGCTGACCAGACTCCTATCGGCACACTTCTCCAGAATCTCTGAGGAGATCTACTTGTAATCTTTTTAAGAATACTTGTAATTTAGCTCCTCAACTTTTTATTGTAAGTTTTCCCCTTTGCAAACATAATGGAAAACAATTCTGGGAAAATGTGCCGATAGGAGTCTGGTCAGCGCGCGACCACTTTGTCCCTTTGACGATGCGAGCGATAAGATTCCCTTCTCGCCTGGTTCCGGGAATCAGAGACAGAGGATTGGTAGAACCCTCTTGCTACTTCTCAAAACCGCCTTCTGTGAGGAATTCCTTCTCACCTGGTTCCGGAGATTCCTTGAGGAAAAGAGGTTGCTAGGGTATCGCCACCCTGAAAGGAGAAGTATTTCTCTTGAAAGGTCTCTGAATTAGAGAACGCACGGTGCGTTATGAAGAAGTCCAATTCTCCTGATCAGCAGAGGATTGATTTGGGAGCAGAAGCCCACTTTTATTGATCGCCGATCTCTGGAAGCCCCCTCCCCTTGTGCCCCTGGCGGGCTATTTATAGGGAGAGCAAGGGTATAGTCGTCCCCTTGAAGATATGGAAACAGATTGAACCGAATCTGTTTGAATCTGGAAAGTAGCCTTGCTGCGAGGCTAGGATAGCTTCTGCGGAGCTAGAAAATGGCAAGTCGGTTGATCTTTCCAATTTGTTTCGATCCTTTCCATATCGTTGGAGGATTTTCTCTGATCCTCTTACTCGTTTCCAAGAGAGTCAAGAGATTGCGGCAATCACCTGCCATATTTGAATCCTAATTGGATTTGATCAGATTGGATCCGATCTCATCAGGAGATTTGATTGGTCAAAGGTTGACAACGGAGCTGCCGCTTTGAAGCTCATAGCGGAGCTAGAGGTAACTCTTGGCGAGGTCCGAAAAGAGGCTTTTCGGCGAAGCTATCAGTTAGCTTCCTGGCGATGCTCTGGATGATGCTAGCCTCTCAAACGAGGCTATCTCCTTGGGCTAATGTAATGCTAAATGCTAGCATCTTAGACCTGCTGAGGTCTATTTAGAAACAATCCGGGTTCACTGTTCTGCTTGCTGGATCAGTGGAGTCCGAGCTGCTTCCTTGTCCCTTGGAGGTGGGTGAAAACTGGTCTTCAGCTTGTCTGTCCCTTGTCTTTTGTAAATGTCAACAAGTTTAGACATCGTTCGGACCAATGAGAATCTTGTCTTTTTTAAGTGTCAACACAATGAATCGGGTTGCCTCTACAAGGCCTTGTTCTTGCAAGAGCCATTGATGGCCAAAGATGATGGGTTCTAACATCTAACTTGCTAACTTGCTAAGTTGCTAACCAAGCTAACTCTCTTTTATTTCATGCTCTTTTATTTCATGCTTGTAGTGTAATGAGTGATGCTTGTAATTGCTTGTTCTTGTTGCAATGTTTTGATTGTTATGAACATCCATGAGCATGCTTTGTATCGCTTCTTTGAAGACAAGGATTGTGATGGCCGAGGATCAAAATGTGAGGCAACTATCTCGAAGAGGTTAGTATAGTTAGTGGAGTACTTAGTAGTTAGTAGCCACGAGTTTTCTTTTACCTTTGTTTAGAAATCGTTTTCCAAATTCTTTTCTCATTTTTCTATCGGTGTTTTTCATCGCCTTCTTAGTTTACCTTGTTCCATCTTCTTCACTTCTCTTTTGGTTTTACATCGCCGTTTTCATCGCTCTCCACATTCTGGATTTTCTTTTCTTTTCTTTTTCATTCTCTTTTTCATTCTTTCAACAAAGAAGAATTGTTACATCTGACGTGACTAGAGACTGTTAATGCTTCTATCGCCTCCCTTCCCTGTGGATACGACCCGTTGAGCCAATGCTATAACGGAAGTATCGAGGGTAAATTAAGCACATTCGAGCTTTTCATTTGATTTCACATAATACACATTTTGAGTGCTAGTTTTACCCCGATCAGACATCATGTGGGCCCATCAATTGAAGATGAACCCCGCAAATCCTTCCTGGGGTAGCCAGTGGAAAATTCCTAAGATTTGTTGTAACCTCCACGGGGATTCATTTGGACCCGGAAAAGGTTCGTGCTATCCAGGAGATGCAACCTCCGAGAAACCTCAAGGAGCTCAGGGGATTGCAAGGACGATTGGCGTACATCTGAAGGTTTATCTCAAATCTCTCCGGAAGATACCAACCCTTCACCAAATTAATGAAAAAGGGTGTTTCATTCATTTGGGACAACGCTTGCCAGCAAGCATTTGAGGAAATTAAACAGTACCTCACACAACCACCAGTCTTGCAGCTCCGGTGTCCGGAAAACCTTTCCTAATATACGTCCGAGCGATGGATCATTCTTTAGGAGCTTTATTATCTCAGAACGATGATCAAGGACGAGAGCAAGCGATCTACTATTTGAGTAAAACAATGATCAGGGCCGAACATCGATACAACCCGATCGAGAAGGAATGTTTGGCATTGATGTTCCTGTTCAGAAAATGCGACACTATTTGGTAGGCCAAACTATAAATGTCATATCAAAAGTCAACCACTTGAGGTTACTCATGACAAAGCCTTCATCGTTAAACGGCCGACTGGCAAAATGGGCCATATTGCTATCCCAATATGAAATGCACTTTTTACCACAAAAAGCCGTAAAGGGACAAGCAGTGGCGGATTTCCTGGCGGAACATCCAGATCCGAGGGCAGCTAAACTTTACGAGGATCTTCCAGATGAGATCGCTGAAGTCCGCCTGACCCAGACAGCTTTTGAAAGACAAGTGTGGCAACTTTTCTCTAACGGTGCATCGAGAACAGGCCCAAAAGGACATATAGTAGCAGGAGTAGGGATAGTACTCGTCTCCCCGTAGAACTATGTGATTCCTCGAGCCGTCTCATTAACCGAGCCTTGCTCCAATAATGTAGCGGAGTACAATTGTAACGCCCCGATCCCGCAGGTACGGGGACGTTATGGCGACGTACATACGCGAGGTGAAAACACCCTCACGCGTATGTACGTCGCCATAACGTCCCCGTACCTGCGGGATTGGGACGTTATATTGTGGTATCAGAGCCTAGGTTCACACCTGGTGTTGGTAACCACCTGGGTCAATATTCGGGCTCTTACCAACAGTACAATCAGATTCAGATTCAAGCTTGTCTGTATCTGAATTTGGGAATTCCAGCGACGAGTACAAGAATACCATGACCTTGACGATTCATTTCTTGACTCATTTGTATTCCTTCCTTCCTTCCAGTTGTCAACCAAAACATCTGATTTCCTTCTCATTTTCCTTGCATCGTTTTGCTTCCCATCCGTTAGGATTCGTTCACTACCATACTTCTCCATCTCGAGTTCCTTATAAATAGCAGAGTGCGTAGCGGAAGTGTCGTGGAACCATAACGTTTAAGCTTTGGGGTTGAAAATATTGTTCTCACACCTGAATAGAAATTGCGAGGACGCAATTTTTTGTAAGGTGGGGAGAAATGTAACCCCCTGATCCCCGGTGTACGTATAATGGTTAGATAGCATACGCCCATCTGCATGTTCACGGCTATCACATCACCACTAGCATGTTCACTTCTATCACGTCACCACTAGCATGTTCCTTTCTATCACGTCATCACGAGTCAACAGTACTTATTAAATAAACTGGATACGACTATAGACATGACCCGATGATAACCGGCTAGGTAGTAATGGTATTAAAAGATAACACATATATATATTTTCTACTGCTTCTTATATACTTATTATATAATATCACCATTACAACATCATGTATTATATATTAGTATCGTGTTTGTATTACTATAATATATATTACTACCTCTTCCTTCATTTTACCACTCACTAGGTCGCTTTCTGACGACCCTGGGTTTGCGTGCCCAGGTTGGAGATCCGAGTTTAGCGTATCGGCAGACAGTCCATTGGGTTCACATAAGAGACTCATCATCGAGCTCATTCATAGGTATCCTTGTGATGTATTGATGTTATCTTATTTATCCCTGATTTTATATCTGTTATGATCACTAACTTCTTCCTGCAGGTATTCTTGTACTTATTAAATGCTGGAACTCGTGTATATATAGAGGTTATGTCCTGTACTGAGGCTTAATGTACGCGTGAGGTTGTTTTCACCTCGTATATGTACGTCGCCATAACGTCCCCGTACATGCGGAATCGGGGCGTTACAACAATGCCCTCTTGATTGGGATGCAACTCGCCGATGAAATTGGCGTTAAAAATCTCGAGGCATATGGTGACTCTAAACTTATCATCAGCCAAGTTCGCGGGGAGTACGAAGTTTAGACATGAAGATCTAGTACCCTATTACAATGCAACTGTCCACATGGTTGAGAGGTTTACAAACTTCTACATTAACCATGTACCACGCAAGCAAAATGCGCATGCAGATGCACTAGCGTCCCTCGCTGCCTCCTTAGCTCTTCCAGTTGGAGCGGTAGAGAAAATATTTGTCCACAGTCTCAACCTATATTGCCCGAGAATTTGCTCCTGAGGATCACCAGAAGCCAACGAGAGATCGTTAAGTCAAAGAAGCTCTCGAGTTGTCAACCGATCTAGAGCCTAGAGACTGGCGATTCCCTTATATCGATTATGTCCTGTACAGCATCCTGCCTGAGGACACCAAAGAAGCAGCTGCTATTAGAAGAAAAGCTCCCAAATACTATTATAATGCGATCACACGAACATTGTATTGTCGATCGCATGATGGATCTTGCTTCGCTGTTTATCGCAAAAAGAAGCACATGAGGTATTGAAAGAAGCTCATGACGGTATGTGTGGAGCTCACCAACCTGGCCCAAAACTTGGGGATCGACTCCAAAGGTTGGGATATTATTGGCCTAAGATGATCCCTGACGCCATCACTTACGCCAAAAGATGTCACGCCTGCCAAGTGCATGGTGATTTCATCCATCAAGCCCCAGGGTACCTTCACTCTACGACTTCTACTTGGCCGTTTGAGATGTAGGGCATGGATGTATTTGGCCTTATCAGCCCACCATCATCAAAAGGACATCGGTTTATTTTAGCCATAACCGACTACTTCTCCAAATGGGCTGAGGCCATTCTTTTAAAGGAGGTAAAGTCATCTGATGTGATCAAGTTCGTCAAACATCATGTCATTTACCGTTTTGGTGTACCTCAGCGAATCGTCCATGACAATGGACCCCAGTTCATCAGTCAGGCTTTCCAGAGGTTCTGCGCTAAGTACAGAATCCAGAATGTGTCCTCAACGGCATACTTGTTGGCCCAAAGGCCCTTCACCCTAATTTTGATGATGATCAACTCATGTAGTTATAGTTACTAATGATCTTGTGTTTAATTAGTGACAGATTCATGATCAAGATCTTAGTAGGTGCATAGCTCAACAAAGGATAAAAGAACAAGATTTGGAGCTTGCATGTGGTGATCCAAGGAGTTTTTGGATCAAGCTTGGACCAAGTCAAGAAGATGAGAAGCCTTCAAGGGAAGACTTCAAGAAGTTGAAGACTTGGGTCTAGGTATAGAATTGTATTTTTGTTTTAGTAAAAATGTAAAGGATAGAATAGTGGTGGATTGCTCAAGTTATATCACACACAACACTTGATTAGAACTCTTGATTTAAAGTGCTTATAAAAAGATTTTTATGTTTAGAAAAGAACTTTTATTTTAGAAAAAGATTTTTCTTTAAGACAAAATATTTGTTGGTTTTTGGTATTTCTATCATGTATATTCTTTAACCAAACCAAGTTGTATACTAGATTTCAAAAACATAGATATTTCATATTGATTGTGGAGTGGATCATATCCATACACACTATGCTTTTAAATGGACTCAAATATCTTGTTTTTGTATTTGATAAAGGTTTGGAAAAACATTTCATGGAAAATTAGGTTTTTATCAAAAGAATTTTTACCAAGTATTTTACCTTGATAGTAGTATGACACATGCTCATACTCTATGATTTTTCAAGACCAAAACATTTTATCAAGACCCAAAACCAAATCCAAATTGTCCAGGTCCTGGAAGTTCTGTTTTTTCAGAATTTCTCAGTGACCGGTCGACCGGCAGTCGACCGGCACTCGACCGACATGCACAATTTTTGTGCATGTGCGTATCAGTCGACCGGAGTCGACCGATACTCGACCGACCCAAACCTGTTGCTCTCTGGAAAATGCCAGTCGACCGGACCGGTCGACCGACAGTTCTTTCCAGAAGAGCGGTCGACTCACCAGTCGACCGGTGGCTGCAACGGTCAGAAAAATGACCGTTGGCCGGTCGACCGGAGGTCGACCGCCAGCTCTGACAGAACCCCCAACGGCTCTATTTTTCTGAAGCCTATAAAAAGGGATTTTGTCATCTGTTTTGGGGTTAACATTTAGGAGACTTCTTGAGCTGTTTTTCAGACACTTTTAGAGGAGTTTCTCTACAAGATTTTAGTGCAAATACTTTCCAATCAAAAGGAAGAGTTTTTATCAAGAGAGTGTTAAAGTGATTTCTTGTGTTTTCCAACAAAGCTTTCTTTCCTTCATTTTCTCACCACACACTTGAGCTTTCCATTGCTAGATATTCTTATAGGTGTGTTGTAGTGAGAGTACTCTTTAGGTGATCAAGAGTTGTGATCATCAAAGAGATCTTTTCTTGTAATTTTGAGGAAACGGGCAAGTGTGCTCGTTGTGGTTGAGTTCGGGTGCGAACTTGTGGTGCGAGGTGCGTCCTCATCAAGCCGGTGGGCTTGTGGTGTGTAAGGGACTTTGGGAGCCGAGGGTTTGTAGGTGTACGGCACCGAGGAGAGATCCGGTGGGATCTTGCATAGTGGAAATCCTTCGTGTGTCGAAGGCGGGGATGTAGAGCAAGTGTGCTCGAACTCGAAACAAACCCTTTGTGTTTGCGATTGCTTACTCTTCCCTCTCTCTCTCTTTGTCTCTATTTTATATCTTGCATTTACTTTCATTGTGTTCATCTTATATATGCATGATATATACCCTTGTGCTTAATTGATATATAATTGCGTGGGATTGTTGTTAACACTAGTATTCAACCAAGAGAGCCAACGCGGCACCTCAACCCATTCAAGGGGAATCTAGAGGAGCTTGTCCAGAGCCTCGCAAGGGGAATTCGGCAACACTCTTGAGTTATACATAAGTGTTTAATTAAAAGAAGTTTATTTGGTCAACTTAGTTTTAATTCCGCATTATTTGTTCATAAGTGACCATTAGATTAGCCATCACCTATTCACCCCCCCTCTAGGTGATCTTACATACTGCCCCGCCGCTAATGGTCTCGTAGAAGCTTTCAACAAAATCATCAGCAAACTTCTCAAGAATTTGTCTCGAAAAGTCAGCGAGACTGGGACGATAAGTTAGGCGAATGCTTATGGGCCTATCGCACAACTGTTCGAACCCCAACTAAAGCTACGCCGTTTTCTTTGGTATATGGGTGTGAAACCGTGCTTGCACTAGAAATCCAAATCCCATCTCTATGCGTCGCCTTGACAGCGGAGATGACAAGTGAGGAGAAGTATTGACAGCGACTCCAAGAATTGGAGGCCTTAGATGATAAACGTCTGCAGGCTCAATAACAAATCGAGCTCTACCAACCCGGATTATCAGAGCCTTCAACAGAAAGTTAAAGTGCAAACTTTTAAGAAAGGTGACCTTGTCTTAGCCGTCAGAAGACCTATGGTGATGACACATAAGACAAAAGGAAAATTCCAATCCAAATGGGAAGGGCCATTTGTAGCAGAGTCAGTCTACTCAAATGGATCATATCGCCTCATAACTTCAAATGGCGATACACTCATGATGCTGATCAATGGCAGGTTTCTGAAGAAGTACTATCCTTAATAGTACTCCTCCGCCGATCAAGTTAAAATACACCTCTGATCAAAGCTCCAGATTCAAGAAAAGTTTCTTTCCTTCATTAGGTCACACCACGGTAGATCGGTGACAAGCTAATCGGGCACTGACTGTACCATGATGCATGGTGTAAATATTGATAAAGAAACGAAAATCAAAACTTGGGTTCTAATATTCTCGTTTTCATTAACGTCCGAAGCCTCCGACGGCTAAGGACGGAGGAAAATGTTGGCTTTTAAGCCCAACATAAGTCTTCGATAACTCACCATGCTGAGGGGCATAACATGGCTAGCCCAACTCAAACGGTAGTTGGTAAAGGCACCTCAAATCCGTTGATAGCTGAGGGTTTGCTAAAAATCCTAAGTGGACAAGATTCCACCCTCTCTCCTCCAAAATCTCTTACCAATTCTCATACACAGAATGGTAGGTCTACAAAATACAATCATTGCTACGTTAACACTATACCTCTGGTAATGAAAATTTTCAATACTCCCTATCGAGTACAAACCTTACTTGTCAACTCTATATGGAGTAGCAAGCCTTCAAATTTGTCAGGTTAACACCACACCTCTGACACTTTTAAAAATTTCACTTGTCATTCTTATCAGTAGAATAGCAGGTCCTCAAATTGCTCCCATCACGAGTCAATTTCTGTCAAGTTAACACCACACCTTTGACAAATTACTGTTAAGTTTAACATTACACTTCTAACAGTCATCAAGTTCTTGCCAAGTTCAATATTAAACCGCTGACAGTCATTCTCCCTCAGACTTCTGTATCGAAGCTAAACCAAGAACGATGCTAAGTTTAACACTACACCTCTAGCGTCCAGGTCATGCTAAGTTCAACAACACACTTATGGCCATGACTTTCCCTCGGACTTCCTTGTCAAAGTCGAGATGACCAATGTCAAGTTCAAAAATTACACCTCTAGCATTACCCTCACTGCCAAGTTAAACATTACACCTATGACAGTGACACTTTCAGTTTTCCTAAATGAAGCTGGAATACTCTTGAGTTAAGTTAATATCACACCTCTAACTCACACCCTTGTCGAGTTAACATCACACTTCTGACAAGACTGTATTCAACCCGTTAAGTTAATATCACACCTCTAATGGAAAAAGTCCTCCTAGATTCCCCGCGTCTAGTCTCACTTGTTATTCTCGTCAACAGAGTAACAAGTCCATTTAAAAAGAAACAAAACATTGTCAGGTTAACATTACACCATTAACAGTGTTTTCACTAAATTTCCAGCTAGGTCTTGGTTAAGTTAATTCCAAACCTCTGATGAAAACTCATCCTCCCTGGGGGTACAAATTCCACTTGTCATTCTCATTATAGATTGGCAGGTCCGCAAGAATTATCTTACTACTGTCAAGTTAAAATTACACCTCTGACAGTATTGTTGAATTTCCTGAAACAGGATTTTTCTACAAACTTTGACTCGTTAAGATTATTATCATATTTTTAGCAAGTCAAAGATCCTTTACTTCTATTCGTCCGACTTTCAATGCAAAAAAGGGAACTCAAGACAATAGAAGGAGACAAAAAAATGTCGCTTTTATTTATGTCCAGACATATGAAAGTGATACAAGGGGCTCTCTTATATAATAAAATTGAGTGTTACAATAAAAGAGTACAAAGAAGTCCCTATCTCTCAGTAAGAGGTTGCACTCACTCCTTGAAGCATGCTCACCACTCCAAGTACTAGGTGTTTGGGAGGGCGCCAAAGAAGGGCTGAGCACTGTGGTGACGACCGGAAGCTGATTACATCATCATGCATGACGTAAACATCGAAGGAATCCATCGTTGACCAAGAACAATAGCGTTTCTTGAGGTCGAAATGCCGCAGAATCTTCTGATTCCACCCGACCAACTGGTGGGCCCATGATCCTTCGTTGATGAACATCTCTACCACCAGAAAGTCATCTAATGAATATGGACTTTTCGTCGATGTCACTTCTGGGGTAAGATTGGTGAAGGGAGGATTCGAGACCTTACAGGTGACGTCCTCTTTCCAGTGACCTGCAAGAGGACCATACCCCAACCATATATCCACCGCCATACCCACTGTGACCATGGCGGGCACAGAAGCATGACTGGTGCATCGTGTCCAATTAGATCTCGGCGGATGTCAAATCCTCGTCTCCCGCAGACAGGGGCCATGACTTTTTCTCCAATGGTTTGACCATCGAACAGGTTCGCTGGCCGAAATATTCTCCCAGGGGCCCAGCAAATATGCGAAAGGATGATTGAGCCTACCTGCGGGAAGTAAAAATAGTCAGAAGTTTAGAATACTGAAACAGAAGGACTAAAGGACAGACGTGACTATTGCTGTAAACTTCAGACGTAGGGATGACCCGCGCAGCAAGTCAAAACTCTGTTACAACAGAGGCAGACGCGAATCAAAGTCGTGGACCTCGAATACACACAGATTTGAACACAGTCTGGTTTTAGACCCGCGTCTAAAATATAAGACGCGAAGAGAATCAGACGCGGAAATTGCCACATCCTTGTTTAATAAACAGGGGTTGCTACATTCAAGTCTGAAGCCTTCGACCTAAGTTAAAGTCCTTCTAAGTCAACAGCCTCAAACGCGAGTTCTGTATGTAAAGCTCGTAGTCCAGGTGCAAAAGTCCATTATACTCGCGTCCAGAGGATTTTGAGTCAGGGTTCAGACACAATCAACTTGCACTTCGTCAGGTAGTCTAAAAGGCGCAACTTTCAAATGATGGGCGCACCAGTCAAACTTCAAGAGAAGGTCAAGAAGATGAATCTCTTCAAGGGATAGCAAAATGAAACTCAGTCAGGCTGAATCTTTCATGCATACAAGTAATTCCTACCCGCAGAATAACCCTTTAAAGGTTGAAATTTCTGCATCAAGGCGCGGACATAAAAGGTACTCAAAGAGACGCTTTTTGATCTTGAAATCACTTGGCTATGATAATCTTCTGGAGAAATTAAAGCAAAGCATGAAAGCTTTGGGTCGTCGTCGTCCATGGGGGCAAATCCCATTGAAGGAAGAAGGAGAAGGGAAGTCCTTGAAGGAAGAAGGCGAAGTCCCTCAGAGCGCCTGCTCTCGAGGGAAAAGTCTAAGTAATGGACTGTTAAGGGGGTAATGCCTATTTATAGGCAACCCATAAAGCCTGTAATTAATGGCGCACTAATCCGAGCCATCGTCCTTAATTCCCGCACGAATGTCAAGGTCTAATGAAGGGCTGACGCGTGGATCGTCGCTTCGGGAAGCAGCGAGGACGCGGGCCTCCAACCGACAACGCCGACTTGGCATTTAAAGGCATTAATGTCTAAGCCCAATGAAGGGATAACGCGTGGACTGTCGCTTCGGGAAACATCGGAGAACACGAGTCCCCAATCGTCAATGCCAATTTGACATTTAAAGATCTAACAAGATCTTTAAGACAAGACGCATGTAACGCCTGGGAAGTTGCACCAAACGCAGGCCCAAGAGCCGCATCCAGAAACTTGCACCCTTTGTGAACTCGAAGGCGGCGTCCTTCTCATTCCTGTTAATAAAGCCGCGACCCGCGTCTCTCAGAGCGGTTTAGAGCCGTGTCCCCTCAGCAAAAGGAACCCATTCCGAGGTCGCGCTTTGAAGTCACATAAAATTTGAACATTGCGTTCTGAAACTTGTGTCCATAACAGAGACGGCCTATGTCATTCACAGGGATTCTGGAGCTGCGTCTACATTGCGAGACGACAATTGTGTTCCTATCATAAACTAAATATAATTTGAGTTTGCACCATGTCAAGGGTCCAGAGCCACGCCTCTACTGAGCCAATGCCGCGTCCTCATTAACTGGCTGAGATCTATGCGTCAGTTTTGAGGAGCATAAGACTGCGTCCTCACTGCATCCTGAACTTTGCGTTGGATAGAATTAAGGGCTGCGTCTAGGGAGCCGCGTCCTTCCATAATCAAAGCCGCGTCTTTCGCGCAAGCTTGAACGTTCGAAGTCGCGTTTCCCAGGATCGCGTCTCCACTATAAATCAGAGCCGCGTTTCGCCCAAGAACTCAGTTCAGCCTGAGTTTATTATTCATGCTAGTCGAGGATTTCAATCAAAGACTGCGGCTAGGAAATTGAATTCATCTATAGTGAAATAATAAAGATGGAGCAAAATTCTGAAGACTTTTATTATTGGATCAAAAATGATAAAAGTAATACAAACGCTCTTGACGAATAGAGTGTTCTTTTTTTTTACAAAAGAAGGAGGCTAATAATCTTGATTCGCTAAAAAATGGATTTGTTCTCGGAGACGATACATCTCGTACTGACGCGCTTTCTTAGCCTCCATAAGAGCTTGGACCCGCAGCTCCTCCTCGGACAAAAATCTCTTCGCAGCTAATTGTGCTTGAAGAGACTCCAGTCTGGAGGAATGAGCAAAAAAGGTTCTCCTCAGTCTATATCTTGGCAGTCTTCAGCTCCTCCAGCTTCTTCCTGGCAGCGGCAAGCTTCTGCTCGTTGATCTTAATTAAGGCTTCTGCCTTGGCTATGGTAGCTCGAGCTGTGGCAATAACCTGCTCTGCGCTCTGTATGACGATTTCAGATTCTTTTGAATCGCCAATCAGCCTTTGGTGGTCAGCCTGGAAATGCTGGAGATGGCGGGTCTCTTCAGATATTTGTTCCTCCATCTCCTTTCGCTCATGATCTTGAGCAGCAAGAAGCTCATTCAAGGTTGTCCGAGACTCATCTATTGAGTTAGAATTTTCTAGGGACTTGAGCTCTTTTAGATCGCTTCCCAGCTGCTCCACCAGCATCAGGCATGCCCTAGCCTGCGAAGGACCCCCATTATGACCAATGTTCCCGATCTGGTTTTTGAGAAGTATTCGGGCAAACTCGAAAGAGCTGCCTCCAGAAAGGATGAGGTTGTTGGCCCAAGGTTACAATCATCCATGATTAGTGTATTTTGATGATTACAAAACATATTAGTTATTTGTACTAATAACATTTGTTGTTTAAGTGTGTTTCAGATTTCTATTCATTCTAGAAGTCTTCTCTCACAAATACAAGGATTTGGACTCAAGTCAACTTCAATTGGGCTCAAGGAACAAGTGTTGAAGATTATATGAAGAAGCCTATTGAAGATCTTGAAGTCCTTAGAAACATTGTAAGAAATAGAATGATAAAGTTTGAGTATATGAAATTTGGCTCTAGGATTTGCACACACACTTGTTTCATATATTTCCTATGTTTTGAAAATGGTTATTTCTAAGTTTTATGCCTTAGTTTATATATACATGTACCAAAAGCTTTATATCTTGAAAATCTTGTATAAAACATGTGTATAAACTATTTTCTGCATAATACTTAGCTATATGTATTTTTAAAATATTTCTCAAAATTTTTCTAACTCAAAACAAGCCCAGTTTTCTGTTTCAGGCAACTCCGGCCGACCGACCCGGTCGACGGCGATGTGTCTGGACATGCACTGTTTGTGCATGTCTGTCGGTCGACCGGACCGGTCGACCGACGGAGAGCAAATTGCTCTCAGGTTTTTTCGGTCGACCGGACCGGTCGACCGGAAGAAGGAAACTGTGTTTCCTCTTTTTGGGGACGGTCGACCAGACCGGTCGACCGAGAGCCAACGGCTCTTTGCAGCTGGCCTTGCGGTCGACCGGACCGGTCGACCGCCAAGCCTGCTATAGCCTAACGGCTCTTTCCTCTTTGGGCTATTCTGAAAAACTGTTTTTGTTTTCAGCTTTAACAAATTTTGGAGAGTTTTTGGGGAGCTTTTGCAGGTCAAATTAGGTGTAAAGAAATTGTTTTTAACCTATTTTCTAACCCTATAAATAGAGGAGAAGTCTCTCTTGCATATCACCAAGAAAAATCCTTAAGTTTGTGTTGTTTTCAAAAGAGAAAAGAAAAGAGTTTAAAGCTTTCATTCCAATTCTTTTTGAGCTTGTTTTTCAGTTGTGTTTGATTACTATATCACTCTACAACTGAAGTTTTTTCTCACCACACTTCATAGAGCCAAAAATCCTATACTCATTCTATGTTGAAGTTGTAATTGAAGTGAGAGTGTTTGTAAAAGAGTTTGAGAAGAAGTGTAGTGATCTTGTTGTGATCACTTTGTTCTTGTAATCCTTTCCTTGTGGAGCAACCTCTTCGGTAGAGGTCCTTTGTACTCGGTGGAGCTCGGTGCTCGGTCTTCGGTAGACCAAATTGTAAAGGCGTCCTCGGTGGATAGTGAAACCCTTCACGGAGGTGAAGGCGGGGAGTAGAGCGGTGGCTCGAACCTCGAAACAAATCACTTTGTTTGCGATTGCCTTTGCGTCTAATTCTTGCTTTACTTTTCAATAGCTCCTTATTGCTTTCTATTGCATACTTGTGATATTGTTTAAATCTCTTGTGCTACTATTTGCTTGCTTGTAATTCTTGCCATATATCATTGTGTTTGCATCATTCTTCATATCATTCATTTCATACTTGTGTGGGCCAATCCCGTACTCATCCAACAAGAGCTTCACATAGCGCCTCAACCCATATCAAGGGGAATCAAGAGGAGTTTAGTCCAGAGCCTCGCAAGAGGAATTCGGCTACACTTGTTGAATTGTACTAAGTTGAGCCTCACTTGTTTTAGGTTCCGCATTTAGAGAGTTAAAATATTTTAAGATTAGCTATCACACCTATTCACCCCCTCTAGGTGTTTTTCAATTGGTATCAGAGCTTGGACTCTAGGATTTGGTTTAACAACCTTAGAGAAGATCCTAATTTGCTAATCATTTCATTCATTTTCATATAGTAAAAATGGCCGATGGAATTAAAACCCCTCCTAAGTTTGATGGACTTAACTTTCCCAATGGAAGGTTAAGATGACCGTGTTTTTGCAATCTCTAGGTAGCCGAGTTGCAAAAGCCGTGACTAGTCCTTTAGTGTACCCCCCGGTGACGAATCCACTTGGTCCGAAATAGAGACTAAGGAATTCGATGCCAATGCCAAAGTTCATTATGCACTCCTACAAGCCCTAAATGATGATGACATAGCTAGGGTTATCCATTGCAAATCCGCATATGAGATTTGGTCACACTTGATAGTCACACATGAGGGGACCTCACAAGTAAAGAAGGCTAAGATTGACCTTCTTCGGTCCCAATATGAAACATTTAGCATGCAAGAAAATGAAACCATAGATGATATGGTTACAAGATTTACCAAGATTACTAATGGACTCTCTTCTTTAGGTGAAGATATCAACAATGATCAAAGAGTAAGGAAGATCATCCGTGCACTTCCTCCTTCATGGAAGTTAAAGCAACAACCTGAAGGAACTCAACGACAATGAAGAGATGGAGCTTATAGGTCTCATTGGGAACCTCAAAACCCATGAGATGGAAAGGAAAGCAAGGGAGGATATGGCTCCTTCCAAAAAGAAGACTATCGCCTTCAAGAGTCAAGCTACACACTCCGATGAAGACGATGAAGAAGAAGATGATGAGGAGCTCTCACTCCTTGTTAAGAATGTCCGGAGGATGTACAACAAGGCGAAGTACCAAGGTAGAAGAAGATGGCAAGGAGGAAAGAAGAAAGAAGGATCACTTGTTTCAATTGCCAAAAGCCCGGACACATTGTTGCGGAGTGTCCGGACAAAGCTAAGCCCTCCACTTCAAAGAAGTCTTACAAGAAGAAGGCTATGAAGGCAACTTGGAATTCGGAGACCGAATCCGAGGAAGAAATAGACACTGCCAACATGTGCTTCATGGCTAATGAAGGCACAAGCAAGGTAACCTCTTCCCCTTCTCATGATAATGAACTTTCTATGGATGTGTTAGAAGAGGCTTTTGTTGAGTTGTCACAAAACTATGATTTCTTAAAGAAAAAGTATCTTAAAATGAAAAAGGATAATGAATCTTTAAGTCTTCAAGTTTTTACTCTTACAAAGGAAAAAGATGATTTGGTTTCCACTTTGGCCACTACTAAAAATGATTTTGAAAAATATAAGATTTCTTGCAAAGGTAAGGCCCACTAATTGATTCAAATGAAGTTACTATGCTTAAGAAAAGATTAGACTCATTAAGTGTTGTTTTGAAAGATTGTGAGTTTAACAAGAAGAAAATTGAGGCTATGTTTCCTAAGAAACAAGCCCCAAAGAAAATGCTCATGCTCATGTTCATGTTCATGCTACACAACCTAAACAACATGGCAAAACCCCAAAACATGCTCACACTACACATACACATCATGCATTCATGTATGGTAGAGTGTTCTCATGTTCACATTGTGGACGGAAAGGGCACTTAGCCAATTTTGCTATGATAGATTAAACGTTTCACGTCATAATGTTTGGGTTCGAGGCACTAACTTTAAAGGACCCAAGAAAGTTTGGGTACCAAAATCAACAATTATGTTAAATGATGTAGGTACTTTCCAAATCCCAACGACGTAGAGGATTGTGGTATCTTGATAGCGGTTGCTCAAGGCACATGACTTGGGACATCAACAACTTTGCAACCCTATCAAGATATCATGAAGGTGGCACCGTAACCTTCGGAGATGACGCCAAGGGTAAAATCATCGGTATTGGTAATGTAAAACTTGGCACCTCTCCTTTAATTGAAAATGTAGTTTTAGTTGATGGCCTCAAGCATAATCTCTTGAGTGTTAGTCAACTTTGTGATAAAGGTTTTGATATTGTTTTTGATAATGTTGCTTGTAAAGTAATTGATAGAACTTCTAATGTTTGTGTATTTTCCGGTTTTCGTGAAAGTAATGTTTATATGATTGATATGTTAAATATGTCTTATATTACTTGTTTGAAAGCCCTCGATGATGACTCTTGGTTGTGGCATAGGAGATTAGGGCATATTTCTTTTGATCACATTTCTAGGTTAAACACAAAGGAAATGGTGAAAGGTATTCCTTGCTTGAATTTTGAAAAGGACCGAGTTTGTGACGCATGTCAATTTGGGAAACAAACTAAGTCTTCTTTCAAGTCAATTAAGGATATCATGACATCACGTCCTTTGGAGTTAATCCATATGGATCTTTTTGGTCCTACACAAACTAAAAGTCTAAGTGGGAATAGATTTGCTTATGTTTTGGTTGATGATTTTTCAAGGTTTACTTGGGTTTTCTTTCTTGAACAAAAAATCAAGCATTTTCGTATTTCCAAACTTTTAAGAAAAGAGTTGAAAAAGAAAAAGATGTTTCGATTTTGAGAATAAGAAGTGATAGAGGAGGTGAATTCATTAACCAACCCTTTACCACTTTTTGTGATGAACATGGAATAAAGCATGAACTTTTGTCCTAGAACTCCACAACAAAATGGAGTAGTTGAACGGAAAAATAGAACATTACAAGAGATGGCTAGGACAATGCTAAGTGAATATGGTCTACCACATTATTTGTGGGCCGAGGCCGTTAATACATCATGCTATATATCAAATCGTGTTTTCTTGTGTAAAAATACTACTAAAACTTCTTTTGAAATGTATTTTTCTAGAAAACCTAATGTTTCCTATTTTAAAGTTTTTGGATGCAAATGTTTTGTTTTAAATACAAAAGATAATTTAGGAAAGTTTGATGCTAGATCTTATGAGGCTATTTTTGTAGGTTACTCAAGCACTAGTAAGGCTTATAGAGTTTTCATTAGATCATCATTGACTATTGAAGAGTCTATTCATGTTAAGTTTGAGGAATCTAACAAGTTTGTTAAGAATGTTGTAGAAATAGATGCATTGGATGAAGGTTTGGAGAAAGTGACCTTGGAGGATGCTTCTACTATGGGAGACAAAACAAAGGATGATGAAGGAAGCGAAGCTAAGGTGGAAGAGGCACAAGGAAATGAAAATCAAACACATGAGGTGGAGCCTACTCAACCACTACCAAAGGATTGGAGATACAATCCACATCATCCCAAGGACCTCGTCATAGGTGAAGTATCAAAAGGGGTAACTACTCGCTCTAGACTTCATGACTATTGGGTAACTATGCATTCATTTCTCATATTGAACCCAAAAATGTCCTCGAAGCCGAGGCCGATTCATATTGGTTGCTAGCCATGCAAGAGGAGCTCAATCAATTTGAGCGCAACCAAGTTTGGCACCTTGTTCCGAGGCCCCACGATAGACCAACAATTGGTACTAAGTGGATCTTTAAGAACAAGTTGGATGAATCGGGTAATGTAGTTAGAAACAAGGCTAGGTTAGTTGCCCAAGGTTACACTCAAATCGAAGGGATCGATTTTGAAGAAACCTTTGCACCCGTAGCACGGCTTGAAGCCATACGGATGACACTAGCATTTGCCTCATATAAAGATTTCAAATTATTTCAAATGGATGTTAAAAGTGCTTTTCTAAATGGATTTATTGAAGAGGAGGTGTATGTTGAACAACCCCCCGGGTTTGTTGATCCTACACATCCGGATTTTGTTTTTAATTAGATAAAGCTCTTTATGGTTTAAAACAAGCCCCTAGGGCTTGGTATGAAAGACTTTCTTCATTTTTGATTTCAAATGGTTTTAAGAAAGGTAAAAATTGACACAACTTTGTTTACAAAACATGTAGAAAAATATTCTTATTGTGCAAATTTATATGGATGATATTATTTTGGTTCTACTAATGAATCTCTTTTGCAAAGCTTTTGAGTCATGCATGAAGGATGAATTCGAATGTCTATGATGGGGGAACTCAACTATTTCCTTGGACTCCAAATCAAGCAAAGAAGGATGGGATCTTCATCAATCAAGCCAAGTACACAAAGGAACTAATCAAAAGGTTTGGGCTTGAAGGATCGAAAGTAAGCAAAACTCCCATGGCAACAACCACAAAGCTTGACAAGGATGAACAAGGTAAAAGTGTAGACATTAAATTATATCGTAGCATGATTGGTAGCTTGCTTTATTTGACGGCTAGTAGGCCGGATATTATGTTTCCGTTTGTCTTTGTGCACGTTTTCAATCTTGTCCTAAAGAGTCTCACATAATTGCGGTTAAACGCATAATTAGATACCTTAAGGGTACTATTGAAATGGGTTTGTGGTATCCTAAAACCGAATTATTTGAAATGAAGAGTTTTTTCGGATGCCGACTATGCGGGTTGTAGGGTAGATAGGAAGAGCACAAGTGGAACATGTCAATTCTTGGGTAATTGTCTTGTACCTTGGTCTTCCAAAAAGCAAAATTCGGTAGCCCTATCAACCGCCGAGGCGGAGTATGTTGCAGCCGGAGCTTGTTGTGCACAAGTTCTTTGGATGAAACATACTCTCCTTGACTATGATTTACACTTTGATCATGTTAAAATATTTTGTGATAATACTAGTACTATTCACATGACAAAGAATGCAAATCAACATAGTAAAACCAACACATTGACATTAGGTATCACTTCTTAGAGATCACTATGAGAAAGGTGATATTGTTATTGAATATGTTTCTACCGATTTTCAACTTGCCGATATTTTTACTAAACCATTAGACTATGCTAGATTTTCATTTATTTGCAGTGAGTTGAATGTTTGCATTATGGACTCTTAAAAATAATATTTTCAACTTGTTTTGTTTTAACCCTTTTTGATGTATGACAAAAAGGGGGAGAATAAGTTTAGTTTGATATTTAGTTTTGATATTATTTGAGTTTTATTTTATGTAAAATAAAAAAAAGTTTGTTATTTAAGTTTTTGACAAAACTTTTGTACATTGAATGCTTTATGTATTGTGCTTTCAATAGTCCAATTTTTTATACATAGCATCATTTGAGGGGGAGTTTTTCAAACTCTTCTTCCATGTTTATTTAAATAACCTATATGTTTTTTCATCATCAAAAAGGGGGAGATTGTTGGCCCAGGTTACAATCACCCATGATTAGTGTATTTTGATGATTACAAAACATATTAGTTATTTGTACTAATAACATTTGTTGTTTAAGTGTGTTTCAGATTTCTATTCATTCTAGAAGTCTTCTCTCACAAATACAAGGATTTGGACTCAAGTCAACTCCAATTGGGCTCAAGGAACAAGTGTTGAAGATTATATAAAGAAGCCTATTGAAGATCTTGAAGTCCTTAGAAACATTGTAAGAAATAGAATGTTAAAGTTTGAGTCTATGAAATTTGGCTCTAGGATTTGCACACACACTTGTTTCATATATTTCCTATGTTTTGAAAATGGTTATTTCTAAGTTTTATGCCTTAGTTTATATATACATGTACCAAAAGCTTTATATCTTGAAAATCTTGTATAAAACATGTGTATAAACTATTTTCTGCATAATACTTAGCTATATGTATTTTAAAAATATTTCTCAAAATTTTTCTAACTCAAAACAAGCCCAGTTTTCTGTTTCAGGCAACTCCGGCCGACCGGCCCGGTCGACCGGCGATGTGTCTAGACATGCACTGTTTGTGCATGTCTGTCGGGGTCGACCGGACCGGTCGACCGACGGAGAGCAAATTGCTCTCAGGTTTTTTCGGTCGACCGGACCGGTCGACCGGAAGAAGGAAACTGTGTTTCCTCTTTTTGGGACGGTCGACCGGACCGGTCGACCGAGAGCCAACGGCTCTTTGCAGCTGGCCTTGCGGTCGACCGGATCGGTCGACCGCCAAGCTGCTATAGCCTAACGGCTCTTTCCTCTTTGGGCTATTCTGAAAAACTGTTTTTGTTTTCAGCTTTAACAGATTTTTGGAGAGTTGTTGGGGAGCTTTTGCAGGTCAAATTAGGTGTAAAGAAATTGTTTTTAACCTATTTTCTAACCCTATAAATAGAGGAGAAGTCTCTCTTGCATATCACCAAGAAAAATCCTCAAGTTTGTGTTGTTTTCAAAAGAGAAAAGAAAAGAGTTTAAAGCTTTCATTCCAATTCTTTTTGAGCTTGTTTTTCAGTTGTGTTTGATTACTAATATCACTCTACAACTGAAGTTTTTCTCACCACACTTCATAGAGCCAAAAATCCTATACTCATTCTATGTTGAAGTTGTAATTGAAGTGAGAGTGTTTGTAAAAGAGTTTGAGAAGAAGTGTAGTGATCTTGTTGTGATCACTTTGTTCTTGTAATCCTTTCCTTGTGGAGCAACCTCTTCGGTAGAGGTCCTTTGTACTCGGTAGAGCTCGGTGCTCGGTCTTCGGTAGACCAAATTGTAAAGGCGTCCTCGGTGGATAGTGGAAACCCTTCACGGAGGTGAAGGCGGGGAGTAGAGCGGTGGCTCGAACCTCGAAACAAATCACTTTGTTTGCGATTGCCTTTGCGTCTAATTCTTGCTTTACTTTTCAATAGCTCCTTATTGCTTTCTATTGCATACTTGTGATATTGTTTAAATCTCTTGTGCTACTATTTGCTTGCTTGTAATTCTTGCCATATATCATTGTGTTTGCATCATTCTTCATATCATCCATTTCATACTTGTGTGGGCCAATCCCGTACTCATCCAACAAGAGCTTCACATAGCGCCTCAACCCATATCAAGGGGAATCAAGAGGAGTTTAGTCCAGAGCCTCACAAGAGGAATTCGGCTACACTTGTTGAATTGTACTAAGTTGAGCCTCACTTGTTTTAGGTTCCGCATTTAGAGAGTTAAAATATTTTAAGATTAGCTATCACACCTATTCACCCCCCTCTAGGTGTTTTTCAGAGGTCAATGCATGATCGCATGGAAGCAAAGAACTGCTACACTATTTGACGTGCCAGCTCTTCCATGATATCATTGGCTAGAGAGAACTCTGCTGACGTACTCCCGGATCCCCTTTCAATTACAGGACGAGAGACGGGAATCAGTTCATCTTGCGCAGGAGTGCGGTCGACGATAGGCTCGTCAGGTACTGAGAGGGTCACCGGCACTTCCGTGGCAGTTATTGTTGTAGCAGCCTCCACGGCGACTGAAATAATAGCAAACCTGACCTCCTTGGGTTCCTCAGTCGAGGTTTGAATTGTACTGCCTTCTGGATCGACGTTTGCCGCAAGAACCTCTGCCTGAGCTCCCTCAGCACTCTCTGCAAATCACCAAAACGTCAACCATGACAATAAAAGGAGGATATTCAATGCATCAGTATTCTCTTACCAAACTGAGGATTCGAAGATGGCAAATTTTCTCGGCAGATCTTGCAGGGTTGAGGCCTCCCCAACTTCGATAATTACCCCCTCTTGAGGCATTTCAATAGTAGGAACCTCAACGCCCTCCTGCTGGGCCAGCTCTTGTATCATTTCCTCGATATGGGAGGAAGTAGCAGCCTCACTGTCAACGGCCAGCCCTATAGCACAAAGTTAAAAGGAAACATCAGAACCTTTCCCTAGCTAAAGGAGAAGTCGGGTCAAAGAAAAGACAACGAGAGTATCTTCAGCAGCAGCGATTGTTGCTATTGGCGAAACCGTCACAGGGTCACACCCTTGTATCTCTTCCTCCGAAATATGCGAGAATTTACTTGGATCCGGAAGGGCGGGTTCATCGCCAAAATCGACTTCATCGCCCGAATAATATTCATACTCTCCCGGACGATGAAGACGATAGTGCAACACAAGAGGCCTCAACAATCGAGACCTTGCTACCAAGTACCCCAGTAGTAGGGCTGGGATCGACTACCCGCGAGCTGGGCATCAATACAGTAGGAGACCCGGGATGTTGCTCCTCATCTCTCCTCTCTTGAACTGAAGAAGACCCTGGCTGAGTTGAAACCCCTGGAATTTCAACATCATCATTTCCCACCAGGTCAACCTCGAGTTGCTCCGCCTCTTCAGTTGTAGCGGGTTCATCTGCAAGCTCCCCTTCTTCTAAGATCGCGGGGCCCCTGCTGCGTAGTTCACGAGGACGAAGAAAGGGGATTTCTTCTTCTTCCTCCTCTTCCTCCCTCTGCTCCTCAACACCAGAAGGGACGGCCTCGGACATTGAAGCTTCAGCCCCCGAGTTTCTCCTGGCCTTCTTCGGAGTAGGCTCAACTTTGAAAGTAGAGCCATGGGGACGTTTGGACACAGCCCGTCGACGCTTTTTAGCAGGCTGCTCCTTGGGTGCTGCTGCTCTCGGTTCCACCCCTGTCTCCCCTCTTGCCTCTTTCTCAGCTGCGTGGTATTTATCCATGCCTCGCGCGCGTTTGTTGGACACCAATTTGTCCTCATAAGATGCTTTAATGCTCTTGATACATGAGTGATTTATTGAGTAATCAGGCATCTTGCTAGCCTGGAAATACCAAGTGCAGAAACTGAGGCTCGTGTAGCAGTTGGGTGTCTTGTGAGGCAAACTAAAAATAGCTTTTGTCCCCCCAGCCACACTGTAATACCAGCCCGAGCACCTTCAAATAAATTCCCACTGAAGGAGAGTTTGGCATTGGGATTACCGACATACAGTTGATCATAACTGAATTGTTGGGCAAAACGGTTCAGCATGTAGGGCTCGATGTGCATGAGTTCCCTTGCCGAAAAATCAAATACCCGGGTCTAATATTAATCAGCCACCAGAAGACTCCTGATGGCAACCTTGTGAAGTCATCTGGTCCCACAAGGTCAGCAAATTTATCCCCATAAGATGCACCGGTAATCTCGGGGAAGCAGCGATCAAGATGATAGTTCAAAATGTTCAGAATACTTTTCCGAACATAGAACATATAATAACAAGACCAGCTGGAGTTCTCCAGCTTCTGCACAAAAGGGACAAACCCCTCGGATTGAGACACCGGCGTCATCAGTGAAGGGCAGTGCATAACGTATCAAGCCATTAGGTACGTGTATGAAAGCTCAATTCTAGGGTTGGGGGTCTTCACTCTTGGCCTCCCCTCCGAATCAACCTCTGGTCTACCTTTGGAGTCAACAATGGCCTCTACTTTGCACAGCTTTGAACCAGAGCCCGTAATCCACTTTGGATTCCAGTCGCCATTGCTGGAAGGAGGGCGATAGACCTGCCATAGGCCAACAAGACCGCCCGGGTACACACATCGATGACAATCACTTCATGCGGCAGTGTCGGCACACTACGAGCGCTTCAGCTACAGCATGAGAAAGCCCGCCAGTAGCGCCCGGTCAGAAATGAGGAACCGAGCTTGATGATGAAAACTTTCAAAAACCGTATCAAGTTTGAAAGTGTCTTCATTCGACTTCGTGGTGTAAGAGCTCACAGAGGCGTCAATCCTCTCAACGATTTCTTCGTAGGTACTAGGAGCCAGAATGGTCACTGAGTGATCTTTCTCAGTTATACCATTAAACAGGTAGCTCGCCGAAGATATCTGCTGGACACCCCTGGTCCTCCAGGAGGTTATTTGACCACAGATATGGAAGTGACACAACACTTCCCAGTAGGTCTCGTATATCTGAGGGCACTCCTTCTTCAAGAGATGAAGCTCTTCAGAAGTTGGAACATATTCTTCATAAGGGGCGTCTCCCATAACCAACCCCGAAACTTCATATAGTTCATGAAGGGAGAGCCCCATCTCTCCTGTCGGGTGAAGAATGTCCCAGTCAAAGGGTTGTAGTGCTCCAGGATCCCATAGAAATTATGGGAACTTTGCGGGATGCCATACTGCACAGCCCTGACCGCCTAATACAGCCCCACCTGTTCCAGCAGAGCTCCGAGTTCGACGAGGACAAATCCCACCATCTTGTCCCACTAGGACTTGTCGGAAGAATGGACCCACCCGAGCGGGCGGAAGTCAATGGAAAGTCACCCCTTACCTTCATGAATTGATTGATGAAGGTAGTGCCGAGCCGAGGGTTCCCCTATTGGATACTCAGATCTGATCAATCCGGGAAATAAACCGAAAACCTCTTTCCCGTGACCTCCAGAATGTATTCTTTGGCACCTAGTATACCAAGAGAGACACCGGAAGCAGATCGGGTAAGATCCTATTCCATTGTACGGTGGACAGACATGTGCTGGAGATAGGATAGGGGATACATCCTCTCCATATTGGGAAGAAAGAATTTCCTATCCCCTATCTGGCGAAGCCACTTGTAATCGTCGTCATGCAAGGCACTACTATCCTCGTCAATGCCATCGCCAAAAAAAAGACAGGTTTCTTTAACAAACTGCGCGAATCTGTCTCAAACACTTCGTCGATGATAATTTCCCGGAGGGTCCTCATGTTGACCTTAGAGATCTTCTCCTTTCGCTCCTTCGACTTATCAGTAGTCACGGGAGCAGTCTTCTGCAACACAAAGGTCAGATTATGGTTAGCACCGCCTGCGTGCCTAAAGTGACACTTTTTGGATAGAGGGTTGGAGGAATATCGCACTGCAAAAGAGAATAACATTCGATCAAAAAATCTGAAAGAAAATGATTTAGTGTTTGCAACTCAAACGTAGAAGTGAACCCATCATCAAAATCTGCGTCTAGATCCCAAGATCGCGAGGCTAGCATGGAGCCCGCATTTTAAAAATCCAGAACTTATGAAAATTTCTAAGTATCGGACTCAGACAAGATTCATTAAGACCGACGTCTGATCTCACAAGACGCAAGATTCATAAGAAATCTGCGTGAATCCCTCACACTTAGAAATATTCTAAGTATTAGATCCAAAACGCAAGGCTCAATGGGGCCCTGTGTTCAACAAACAGGTACTCTGAAGCAGATAAAAGATGCAGAGGTTATCAAACCTGCGTCTTGTTTATCAACTCAAGAACCATGCCTGAAGATCAAACACGGGCATGAGCCCACGTTGGCGTTCACATTCAAAAGGAATTTAAGAGTTAAAAGAACTCTGTAAGCCCCTTTAATGGAGAAAACCACGTCTGATGGTTTTTAATACCTGAAATCGGGGTTTCTTGTATGGAAGAATCGCCCATTCGGGTCTCAGGAATGACACACCTTTGAAGACGAAGCAGTATGCTTAACTTTTGGTGCAATTGCGACTGAGGAATCGGTGTTGGGGATGAAAGAAATGAGAAGAATAAAAAGCTTCGAGTTTTCTTAGCCCTAAGAGATTCAAACGAAGAAGAAGAGTCTAATGATGACTCTTGAAAGACTGTCGCCTTTTATAGGCACAGTGATTCGCAGAGATACGTGGCGCTTGGCTCGACGCCTAATCTTTGCCTGATGCGTGGAAAGCGTATTAAATGCAGCGCGAAGTTCGCGCGCCAAAAAGAAGATGTCCCCTCAATTCTACAGGACACGTGGCCACGCACTCACAGCACGGATTCGCATTCAACAACTGCATCTTCATCCCAAAAGACGCATCCCTACAGAAGGCGCGTCTTAAAAGCAGTTTAACCTCTGCGTCCGTAGGACTTGCATTCAGTCCTTACTTCTGCAATTTAGTTCAACAGTACACTAACACAAGCAGATGACTGTTCACCCCTGGTGTAAAGTACATCAACAACAAACCCAGAGCATCGGGGAGGTTTAGACTGGGTATCTAGACACTCACCACGATCATTTTTGACGGCTTCAAAGAGTTCAACAGTACACTCACGAAGGCCATACTTCAAACAAGATCAAGCTCGGAGCATTGTCAGTCCAATCATGAGAAGGGTGAATTCAGCTAGAGTCCAAAATATTTCAAAATCAGTCCCAGCCAACTGCGGAATGTCAAAAACTTTGGAGGGGTTCTGTAGGCTGTCTAAAGATCATTAAAAGACAAGTCATCAAAAAGCAGAACTCCAGACGCAGGGCTACTCTCAGCCCCACTGCAGCCCAAGGCGCGAGGGTCGAAACCCGCGTCGAAATCCACGTCTCAGCCCCACTGCAGCACAAGGCGCGAGGGCCGAAACCCGCGTCTCAGCCCCACTATAGCACCAAGGTGCGAGGGCCGAAACCTGCGTTTCAGTCCCACTACAGCACCAAGGCGCGAGGGTCGAAACCCGCGTCTCATCGGCCTCACTGTAGTATCAAGGCGCGAGGGTCGAAACCCCGCGTCTCAGCCCCACTGCAGCACCGAGGCGCGAGGGTTGAAACCCCGGTCTCAGTTATAACTGCCCTCGTTATGGGGCCAATCACTGCCCACATAATGAGGAAGTTAACCCCTATTATGGAGTGTTTTTAGGGGGCACGTTAACCCCTAAAACCTCTATAAATAGCCCCGCTTGCTATTAAGAAGGGGTCGGTTAGTCGGTGGGTAAGTTGATCAGATAATTCTGAGAGAAGAATTTGACTCGTGAGCTGCCACAAGAAAGGAAAGAGAGTTCAACTCTTCAAGCAACTTGCTGCGTATAAGCCAATCTTTGCATACAATCTCTTTGAGATTCCTGGTCGATCAAGAGCTGTGTCACTCCATCGACCATCTAAAGAGAAGATCCCCAAGAGATTCAGACATTCACCCGGTCAACGAAAAAATAGATTCACTTTCCATCGCCACCTGAAGAACCCAGCATTAAACAAAGGGGAGATTCAAGTCTCAACATCTTCCCTCTCTTGTATTCGGAGTGTAAATCCATTGTAATCTTCATTTGATTCAAGAAAATTTTACAAGGAACCCTATTTCTCCCGACAAACAACATTCCCACATTTATCATATAATAAATCTGCTAAATTTATTGTCTTAAATGTCTATCTTGCAGAAGATAATCATAGGGAGAAAGAGAATAAAATCAAATCAATATCAGTTAAATTCTGATTTAACTAGATCTATTTTGTTAAAGGATGATGATCCCAAATCCAATTAGTTAAATTTAGTTTTTGGTGAATCAACTGGTTAAATCTAAAGATCAACCGAGGATAACGTCAAATACAGAGTCCAAATCCAAAGGGATAAATGGATAGAGAGAAGGTCAACGGATGAGATGAAGCAAATTTGACTCAGATTCTGATTGGATACATTTTAGTATTTGAATCATAAATTTTGCTACCGAAATTCAAATATAATGATTCAATATGATCCAGAAAGAAGACTTATCGAGATACAACTCTTAAGTTGATCACTATTTCTAATTCTGTCATTTGATAAGTTATATTCAGCAATTAACACGCTAATAAGGTGCAGATCAGAACTAAATATCCACATCAAATCAAGTTTGGAGATAAGAGGAGGATTCAAATTCAGAAATATCTAGCTTCCCCTATCTTCATACTCTTCTAACCTCTACATTTCTCCTATAAATACCTGCAATCTCAAAGGCAAAGGGGAACAACCAAGTAGAGAGTAGAATTTAGGCTAATTTGTAGTTTGTAACTTAGGTTTTTTTTATTTCTTTCATGTAAATTTTATGTTCTTTATGTAACTGAGAGGAGAGATACTTTTATGGAGGAATGAGAGCAAGTTTGTACTGAAGGTGATACCGGTGTAAGTGATCTTTTCTTTCATTGTTATTTGAATCGAATCAAAGTTTCTTTTTTCTTCTTTTACTCTTGTTTTCGTTACTTCTCTCTTCTGTGTTTGTGAATCCAAATGAACCCGATGGCCTCGAAGTTGCCTTAACCTTGTAAGTGTCGTTGATGGCTTATGGTGATAGATATCTATTTCTATGATAGTGTAGCTCGCCCCTTCAATTCATAGTGTAATACGAGAATGGCCAAGATCCTATATGTCATACTTCGCTCGCCTTCAAGTAAAGGCACATCATCAATACGGGTCAAAGGTAAGCAGGCGCCGAAGAGGTAAGTAACTTTTTTAGGTTTTAGTTTTCTTTTCTTTTAATTTTAGTATAAATTACCAACACCACAATCTTCCAAATTTCTTTCACTCTTATTCAATTTCTTTGTAAATATTCTTTTCTATTTTCTCCGCCTCTCAATCTACCACCTTATTCCTTACTTAACTTTAATCTTTTTTTTTTCATTTCTTTGAAAGAACTAAAAGAAGAACTTTAACCATTTTTGTAGCATAAAAGAGAACTTACTAAAAAGCTTACATCGTTAGTCCTCCTGTGGATCACGACCTGCATAGCACTTGCTATAGCGACAGTATTGAACATCTTGCACATTGTTATAAAAAATTCTGAAATTCTGTATTTTTTGTGCAGGTAAATTTCAATCAAATATATATATATATATATAAAATGAAATAATGATAATAAAAATCACTTATTGAAGTTGAGTATTATGCCTCAGGAAGCATGATTATACAAACTTAAAACAGTGGAAAGAAAACAAAGTAATCTCTTTAGTTTTGTGGCCTTGTTTACTCGAGTCCTTAAGTCCGAGAGATGTTTTCTCATCTGGTGCGTTAAGATTATCTGGTTTGGGAGTCACCGCTAAAGGCTCACTACCGGGGTAAGTGATTAGTAGTAAAAAATGCATAATTATCATCATATTTACCATCACATTTGCACATTTATTCATATTATAATGCACATTTATTAATATTTTGTTATTAATGTGTGCAGGCCTCGAATTATTATTTTAATAATAACTAAAGCTTAAAAGAGCCCAAAAGCCCAGATCCAAGCCCATGTTTGAAGCCCAGGTGCAAAAGCGCAATTACAAAGAAGTCAAAATGCAAATACAAGGGCTAAAAGTTACAAATATCAAAGATAAGGGAAGGATAGACTTCTATCCAACCCTGAACACTTGCAGGATGAGGATAAAAGCCCAAGATAAGAAGGAAATTCGTGGATAGAAGATTTGGGATATTTGAGATCAAGGTAACTTGATTACTAAGTTATCTCGAAATATCCAGAATAAAGAGCCAGGATGCAGCTTCCAGAAGCAGGCGCCCAAATGGATGGACCAAAAGAAGCCACGCGCCAAAGCGCGTGGCCAATTCCACAGAAATGCCGCAAATCTGCGGCAAAAGCCACAATTCTGCGACAGTTTGATCTTATCTGGCTACCAGATTTCGTGGGCTACTTTATCCGGGACTCTTCGCCCCTCTGCACCTATAAATACCCCTGCAGTGCAAACGTACAGGGCATGCAGAGACGTATTAGGGTTTTCTTTTAGCTATTTCTCTTTAATTTCAAGCAAGTTGTAATTTTTATTTCAAGCACATTGTGGAAGAAGGAGCTTGTATTTGGGAGACGTTCATCGAATAAAGGTTACCTTTTTCCTATTTAATTTTCTGCTATTTTTAATTTTATTTTGTGATCTCTCTGGTTTTCTTTTTATCTGTGATCTCTTCTGGTTTTCTTTTTCTTTGCTTCTTTGCAATCTTTCATATTAAATAAAATAAAAAAATAAATAAATTGAAAAGAAAAAAAAAGAATGATGATGAACTAATTTCCTTTAGTGGTTTGCTGAGATTCTTAAAGCAACCCTAGAGCTGTTAAGATTTGATCGGATTGAGGACATCTCTAGAAACCCTAGGTTTAATAATAACTTTTCTTGAAGATCAAACAAATAACTAGACTTCTTAATCTAGGTTGCATATTAAAAAGACCTTCATGACTTCAAACTTAAGAACTAGGACAACCTAACTTTAAGATTAATCTTCTATTAAGCTGTACCTAGATGTTAGGATGAACCATAGTTTGGTTTTAAGTAATGTAACTTTGTTAGAGTCTAGTATTGGTTTTTCTTGCTTGAATTAGTCTTAAAAACCTAGGGTAAATTACATATACTTCATGTGATGATCAATCTCCTTAACTTGCAATAGGGTTTGTGGTAGAAGATCAGCAAAGCCACACATCTTTCATATAATATATCTCAAATCTGATCACTTCTTCTCTTATTTTTGAAGTTAAAGAGGAATCGGGTCGAAAAGCTTGCATCGCATCCTTCCCTGAGGATCACGACCCGCTTGAGCCCTTGCTACAGCGGATTCGCATTGAGACTAAGAAATCTGAACTTTAATTCTTTTTATTCTTAAAATCTCAATCAAATTTTTTGCGCCGTTGCCGGGGAAGGAACGGCACGATTTCCTCGTTCTAATCATTCTTTATTCGTTCTGTTTGCAGATACAGAGAACAGGAAAACAGAGCAGTAGCAAAGGACATACAGCAACCCAGTGCCTCTGCCCTTGAAGGCAGAGCATCAGGGCCTACATATTTGCCGCAGATCCGCGGCCAGGGCCGCAATTCTGCGGCAATAGTAGTTGACTACTAATCTGGTTTTCTGCAGGTTGCTCTGAATTGCAAAATAGCTTACTGCTTTGATTATATTTCTCTGTGATCACTCTGCAACTGCTAATTAATAACATTAACCCATTTGTTGACAATAAAAAAAAAAAAAACTAGACTCTTGCATTTAGGGCACGTGTCTATTTTAATTTTTTTAATTCTGTTGAAGAGTGCTGGCGACAATTACGTTTGCATAGCATATAGATTAGGAAACACTCTTGGTTGATTTACTGCTTTCTTGAGTGATTACTTTTCTACAGCTTTACACGTACACAAAAAAACATCTTAAGGGCATAACCCATAAACAAGATAAGGTGGGGATTTCATCACCCTTCCTTGGCCCACAATCATATCCGTCACACTCACAACCTAACCTTAAGTAAAATTTGATGACTAGACGTTGGCCCTAGGTTAACTCGGACTCAATAGGAGATTGACCGAAGGAGGAAATTGTTCGAAATTAACTCTTATCAAATCGGTGTCTAGGCAGGGGATTGAGGGCCGAAAGCCCGAAGAACGGTGGTTATTTAATTAAGGAACGTCTCTGACGGAAAACCTCCCACCGGTCTTGCCACCTACCTGGCCGATTAGCTTGTGGTTAACGTCGACAGTAGACCTCCTAAGGACAGTCTAAAGTTAGGAGTCGTCTAGGTCAAGGCTTATCCTAGATTAGGATTTTTGATTGTTTTCTTTTTTATTGATTGATTGGGTGAACTTGTTTGCTGATTGTGCATGCCCGCTTGTCGAGAGACCCACTTACATCCAGGCTAACTAGAACTAGTTCACCCACCCGAGCTCAAGCCCGACTTACACATGGCACAACCGCCATCACTCCAAGATAGGATCTATCCTATCAGGACTTCTCTTCCTTCTTGCATCAAGCTTAACGATGAAGGTGTTGACCCATTTGAGCTTAAGCCACAATACATCAACACCCTTCCGAAATTTCATGGACTTGACTCCGAGGATGCATACTTCTTCATAAGGGAATTTGAGGAAGTATGTCTCATGATGAATATTCCTAAGTTAGGAAAAGATGACATCAAACTTAGGTTTGTCCCCTTTGCTTTGAAGGATTTAGCAAAGAAATGGCTCTACAGTCTAGAGTCGGTTCTATATCTTCTTGGGATAATTTCGTTATGGCCTTCTTAAAGAAATTTTTATCCGTTCACAAGACTGCACTGATTAGGAAGAATATCCTACAGTTTAAGCAAACAGCAAATGAGCCTTTTTGGAAATATTCGAACGTTTTAAGGACCTTCTTGCCCAATGCCTCTCCATGGGATTGAGAAATGGCGACTTTGCCAAGTTCTATATGATGGATTAGAATATCAAACTAAGACGTTGTTAGAATCCATGTGCCAGGGAGGATTTATGAAAAGAACGAAAATGAAGGATGGGAATTGTATGAGGAATAGCTGAAAATACCATCCAATGGGAACCTACTCCGGAAAAATTTAGGACTAATGACCCTACTTCTTCTAAAGGAGGTATCCATTCCATTGAGGCCAACATAGCAACCGATGCTAAGTTAGTGCTGTTATGCGAAGACTAGAGGCCCTTGAAACTAAAGAGCCAGTCTCTGTGAACCAAGTCAGCCCAACATCTTCGGCGGGCTGTACTTATTGTCAAGATATGAACCATGTGTTCGAGGAATGTCCTGTCTTTTTCGTGCATCAAAGCTTGCCCGAACATATGAGTGCGGCCTTCACAAGGCCCGCCAACAATCCTTATTCACCCACCTACAATCCTGGTTGGGAAAATCATCCCAATTTTTCATGGGGCCCCAAGCAACAATGATCAAATTAGGCCCAAATTCTCCAACAATTTCAAAATCCGCCCTATCAGCAAAGTTTTCCCTAGTCAAAATCCTCCACCATCTTTCCAATATTCACAAATGGAAACAAGGCTTTCAAACATGGAAAGAAAGGTGGACCTCTTGTTAAAAGCCATGACACACTAGCTCAAGTCTTGACCAGGATAGAGGTCCATTAAATCACAAGAAAGACAGAGGGGTACCCTACCGAGTCAACCATTGCCAAATCCTAGGAATCCTAGGCCAGCCAATGGGCTCAAGACCCAAATCAGTGTCATATGGTTCATACACTCAGATCGGGGAAACAAGTTGATAATCAAGTATCCATGCCATCAGATCCATCTCAGCCATCCATTCCATCTAGCTCCACTTCCATTCCATCTAGCTCCACTCCTGTTCCATCCAGCCCCAATGAAACTAAAGCTGAAAAGTCAGCAGGTCAGATGCACCAGCCTATAGCTCCATTTCCAAATAGGCTTAGAAGCAACAACAATGCACATATGGAGAAATTATTAGAGGTGTTCAATCAAGTTAGCTCAACGTTCCACTCCTTGATGCAATCCAACAGGTCCCTAGTTATGCCAAATTCCTTAAGGACATGTGCACCAAGAAAAGAAAGACTAATGTGCTAAGAAGGTTTTTCTAGCCACTAACATTAGTGAGCTACTGTCCAACCAGATCCTATCAAGTATAAAGGACCCAGGTTCCCCACCATTTCTTGCACCATAGGTCGAGCCGAAATCAATCGAGGCACTCCTCGATTTAGGAGCCAGCATCAATTTGCTCCTTTCTCCGTGTATCAACAACTTGATTAGGTGAACTCAATCCGACCCAAGTTACTATTCAGTTGCTGACCGCTCTATCAAAGTTCCTAAGGGAGAGATCAATGACGTTCTCATACGGGTTGGAGAATTCATTTACCCAGTAGATTTCATTGTCTTAGAGACACAACCTGTGTCTAATCCTAGGTCCCAAACTCCGTCATCTTAGGAAGACCGTTCCTAGCAACTGCAAATGCAATAATCAATTGTCGAAACGGATCCATGAGATTAACTTTTGGGGATATGACCAAGGAAGTCAATGTTTTCAACCTAGGTAAGCATCCCTACGATGTGACCGACAAACCCTTTGGTTTAACTTCATTGAAAATATGACGAGTGAGCATAATGATGAGATCATACTTAAGTCAGAGGAGAGGAAGATTTAGAAACAAGTGATATCAGCCTTGATGAGATCGAATGGGAATCAAATCTGAGTTCTATAGAGATGGGAGACTCTGCTTACACCTCCACCCATTGAGCCACCTCCTCTTTGGAATTAAAAGCCTTGCCCAAACATCTTAAGTACGCCTACCTAGTGAACAAGAGAACGTTACCGGTCTAGTATGTTTCATCTAATTTGACCAATAGGCAAGAGGAGGACCTGCTGGCAACCCTTAGGAGACATAGGGAAGCCATTGGTTGGACTATGGCAGATATCAAGGGACTGAGCCCTACGATAGTCAGCATCGTATCATCTAGAGGAAGGGGTTAGACCGAAGAGGGATCCACACGTAGGCTAAACCCACTCATGCAGGAGGCTGTACACGCCGAATAGTGAAAACTGTTAGATAATGGGATCATTTATCCCATTTCCGATAGCGAATGGGTTAGCCCAATGCATGTGGTCCCTAAGAAGTCTAGCTTTACTGTGGTAGTAGAATGACAAGCATGAGTTAGTGCAAACACGATTGCCTACCAAGGTTAGAGTATGCATAGACTACCGCAAGTTGAATGCAGCCACTAGGAAAGATCATTTTCCCCTCCCTTTCATTGACCAAATGCTGGAAAGATT